>OY986439.1:142694063-142723286 GCA_963920525.1 Dichetophora obliterata
AAAAACAGCGTGGAGCATTTTTATAAAACTCGTAACTAATTCTATCTATTCCTGGCGCTTTATTTTACTTACATCTTTTTAGAACGCAGAGCAAATCTCTATACTCGAAAGGTGAATCTAAAAATACATCAGTCCAATTGGGATCTGACCAGGAAAATACTTCCAAGGATGGTTTAACAGTGAGCAGCGCATGAAAATGACAACGAAAGTCCTTGGCTGACAATACATTACCAACAGTATATGTTGATTTCTTAAAGGACTTCACTAATTTCCATCAATCGCTCGAGTTTCTTACCGTTTTAAGTTTGTCAATGTTGTCATTTTCATACACAGTATTACAAAAGTTTACATACCCCCCACATATTTTAGTTTTTTAAATAAATGTTAATAAAAAAATGCTAGAATAATATTTATTATTTTGTATCGCATTGGAAAAACTAAACTTAAAAATATTATAACTTCATGGGTATGTAGTAAATAACATAAAATAATTCATTTTTTGGTTTTCTTCAAATTTACATAAGTTTACATACGGATGGTAAATATACTGAAAAAATCTTTAATTAGTAGTTTGTGTGTCCTCCTTTGGCTTTTATTACAGCTGATAATCGAGATGGCATGGATAAAGCCAATTTTTTGGTTATTTCAGGATTAATTTTGCTCCACTCGTCCTTCAAGGCTTCCTTCAACGATGAAATGGATGTGATGTGACGTTTTTTCAGACCTCGTTTCAAAACATCCCATAAATGCTCAATAACATTTAGGTCAGGAGATTGTGGGGGATGTTCCAGCTTGTGTTTGACGTTATAGAGAAGCCATTCCTTCACTATCTTCGAAGAATGCTTCGGATCGTTATCCTGCAGAAATATAGAATTTCCTTCCAGATCCAACATTTCAATGCTAGGGAGGTAGCTGTCCTTTAAAATATCCACATACATGGTCTTATCCATAATACCATCGATGAATCGCAGTTTGCCAACACCATTTGCTGCCATACATCCCCAGACCATGACTGACCCGCCTCCATGTTTCACTGCGGAGTTAACATTTTGGGGTAATAACTCCGTATTCGCCTTGCGCCACACTTTGGAACGGCCACCACCTCCAAATACCATAAATTTACACTCATCGGTGAATATTACTCTTTCCCAAAAAGTGGGGTCATTTATATGAACGTTTTCATACTTTTGTGCGTATTCCAAGCGTTTTTGTATGTTCACAGCTCTTAGTAGTGGTTTTTTTCTTGCAACTCTGCTATTATAGCCATTCCTTTTGATGGACTTGCGAACGGTCTGGTCGGAAACAGTTACTCCCAGATCAGTCTTTATTTTTCGATTTAATTCGACTGCGCTTTGCTTAGGATTTTCTTTGACGGAGCGAATAACAGTTCGTTCTGTTCGAATATCAAGCAATCGAGGGCGGCCGGAACGAGCTTTACTTTCGTAATTTCCACTTTCTTTGAAATTTTTTATTATTGTTTGGACCGTAGGCTTTTTTAAATTTAATATTTGTCCAATTTCGTTGAGAGATTTACCGTCATTTCTTAATTTAATGACTGTTTTTCGAATTGGTTCACAAATTTCTTTGCCCTTGGCCATTTTACTGCACTAGCGAGAGTTTATAATCTTCCTTTTACAAATGTTACCACACTCTATGAGATTAAAAGCTCTACTAATGAGATGAAGCAAATTATCATGAAATCTGCACCGGTTCTAATAACGGTACATCAATTCTTAAGAGGGGTATGTAGACTTATGTAAATATGAAAATTAACGCGTTATGCGTTTTATGTTGTTATTCTCAAATAACAACAACAAAATTATTCTACATCGTTCGTAAAATTATATATTTTATATTTAATTTATAAATAATAAATAAAAAGTAAAAAAAAATATACTGTTTTGAAGAAAATAGAAATTTGTTACCCGTATGTAAACTTTTGTAATACTGTGTATCTGAGTTTTTTCGATTTGCAAATCTTTAAATATTTCGTTTTACTATCCAACTAGGCCTTACGATATGCTTCAAGATCGTGTTTTCTAAAGAGGTTAAGTTTATCTAACATTTTACTACGTGCATTTGCACATTGACAGTCAAACCATTTACTTTTGGGCTCAAAGAACTTCCTCTGTTCTTTCCCTCCTGTAGCAGCTTTTATTTTACCAACTGCACACGTTAATATTCTCATCAATAGTCGAGCTATCCCAGATAAAGTCCGAATTTGAAAATTATTCAAAAACTTCCGCAAAATGTTGTGCTTTGTTTGGTTTCCATTGCAATTTTTGAGGAAGTGAAATCTCTTTTACAGACGCATTTGAAGCTTGCAATGACATATATATAGTGAGCGGCATATGGCCAGAGTATTCCCTGCATGGGATGGCAAAATCTGTTATCATATTTAGAAAGTTAAAAGAGCTTGGTAATTCTGTCATTGACTATTGTATTAATAGTCGATGACAGAATTACCAACACCACCACAAAAAGTAAACTCACCATACGAATCACCCACATGCCGTCCATTCAAAATCACACCACCAACACTTTCTACAAAATCCACTATTTTTTTTCTTCCTTTACTATCCAAAACAATATCTTTGCAATTCCTTTCCTCACTAATAAAGAAGCAATCTGTTATTAAATTTTTATCGCGTACTTGTGCTTTAGAAACGCGTGCATTTAGGTTGTCTAGCTTGTCCAGCTATTACAATTTATATAGCTAGGTATAATACTGCAGCACATATCATCAATCTACATCGACAAAAAGGCATTTTAGCAAAAATTTTCAAAATTCAGAGAAAATAATTTTTTAACACTTTATAAAGCCAAAAAGATATCCACCACTTGTTCTCCCAGCGTAATGAGTTTTCTTAGCATCTTCCCTAACAAAACATAATCTTTAAAATAACTAGAGACATTATTTTGCTTTTCGGCTAACGAATGCGTTTCAAACAGAAAGAAGATATCAAAAGTGTTAATATATGAGAAAAAATTACTAAAATTGAGTTTACTATTTAAGTTAGATACATTATATGATATTGTACGACACACCTCTAGTTGCTAACGGTTATAAGTAGACGTAGTGTATGGCGATGCCGGCAAAACTGTAGACATAGGAGAAATTCCAGGTTTATTGTTATCATTGACAGCAACTTCGCAATCGTACTGAACTTTGCCGAAAAGATTTTTCAGGAACTGAGCATCAGCAGAATTTGCAGCCATCATCTTTCCATTTTTCCAAAAAAATGGTTTGTCGTTGACGTAAAGCGTGAAGGCACATAAGCGCACCTTGACTTCTTTTTCTACTGACGATAATTTTTTTGGCGAAGATTGTAACGTTTATCGCGTTCTTCATAATAATAATTGAATTACGAAAATGATTGCTCTAATAATTTTACAGTTTTAAAAACGGAACATAGTTTTAAACAGTGTTGCCATATTTTTGTGAGTTAAAACCGTCATTGGTCTATTTAAAATACTTCAAAATACGTCAATGTCAAATATTTTCGTGAAAACATGAAAAGAAATGAATATTTTTATATACATTTATTAATCCATAAATAAAAAAACATGAATATTACATAAAAATATTTCATATGAGACAAGACAAAACAACAATAACTCAGCAAAAAAAGTGTTTCCAAAAGAAGGTAAAGTGTAAGGGAAAGTCTTGAATTCCATCCCATCCACTTTCATACCCAGAAGGTATTCTTTGAACATATGCATGTCATTGGGAGGATTGCTTTCCTTAGTCTTCTCTAGAAGTGCTTCCAGAATTTGTTCAATGGAAGATTTCTTTGAGCCCTTAAATGGAAAGATTCTAGTAGGTGTTTTTGAAGAGAACTTTAAGAAGGCATTCCATGGAATGAAATGGTTTTTGTGGTTAGGGGGGCTTAAAAAGTCCCACAGAAAATATTCTGACTTTCTCGCGGGGTTTTCTTGTTTTGGGTTTAAAAAATCCACGTTTAAATCTCTCTTCCCGATTTTAACGGCATTTTGGTGTTTGAAGTAGGAAGTGGATGCGTTTTGTTGGAGGTTTGAAAAATCCCAAGGAAAATGAAAAAATACCTGAAAAAATAATTGAAATTAAATGCTATTTGAATGTCTTTGAGAAGTGGTTTATGAGAATGCTTCTTGCAAGCACTTCTTAATAAGGCTTAGAAAAAGCACAATTGCATCTATAGAATGTTCTCTGGAAGCAGTGTCCCTAAGAACGCATGTCGCATTTGTAAACTTTCACGTTGTACTCGTTCGAATTTAATAATGAGGGATTTAACGTGAAGCGGACAACGAAAAAAATGTATTTTGTTTACAATTGGCTTAGTTAGACTTATATAGGACCTGAATACGTTTAAATCATTATATTTTGACGTAGAATAACGCCTTACTGCGCCGTTGTATGGGGGTCATTTTAACAAATTTTTTCAAACACATGTAACTTTTTAGTGGACACTTTGGGGTATGCATACACCCTTTAATATTCATCATACAAAGATAAAATATATGCCAAAATATAAGTTATGGGGCCAAATAAAACGAATATCTTACTTTGAATTTTATAATTTCTGTAAGAAAGTCACAAAATAGCAAATTATAAAAAAAAATAAAATTTTAGTGTAAGAAAAATCAAGCATTAAATGTTTCAGTATCTGCTTAAGTTGTTGTTGGTTTGGTCCGAGCCGAAATCACGAACGCCAATCGTGGTGATATAAATATGATTGTTTCCATACGGAAATTCAACACAAAAAATAATTTTTCAAATTTTTTTCAATGATTGTTTTTAGTGGAGAAGTAAACAATATTTATAAATTTGAATTAATTGTACAGGACTTTTTATTTGAAAAAGACCCTAAACTAACGCTGGCTTCGTGTAGTCCTGAATTTTTCTATGTTATTACTTTTTACTTGTTTTAGAATTCACAAATGTTATACAAAAGATAAAGTTTAAGGTCACCGAAAGGTTATATGGAATAAAAACTGTGGAAATTTTTAATATTAATTCTGAAAATATGTCATCACCTATTTTCGAATTTTAAAATTTAGAGTATTTAAACATACTTCTACTATAAGTCAAAAATTCATTCTTTTATTCAGAATTTTAAAGATATGAAATTTTTTTTGTAAAATTGATGATTACAGTACGCGCTTTTTTGTACACTTTTTTCAGTGTATTTTATAATTTCATCGTGTTCTTCAGTAAAATTGTTCCCATTTTTCTGACTAACAACTTTGCTGAAAAAATAAACATAACAAATAGTTTGAAATTGTTTTAAAATATTTTACAAGACTCATATTTCTGAACAGCTGTCAAAGCAATTAAAATTATTCATACGCTATGATGATTTAATTTTTTTCGTTGCAATTTTTGCTGAGCTAGAGTTTTTGTAAGATCCACTCGGTTCATTTGTTCAGCAAACTTCATAATATTCATTTCAATTGGTTAAATATTGAAGAAAATTCCAAAGCATCTAAACCATTTTAAGACTCATACAAAAGAATTGTCATTTATTGTTTACTTTAGCCAAAAAGAATTTACATTTTTAAATATGAATGAGATTTCAAAAAAGTTAAGATGCTAAGAAGCCAATAAATCAGATAATTTGTAACCGATTTAAATGAAAAATATTCGCATGATTAATAGATGCATAAGGTTTTTAATTTTTTACCTATTTTAATTTTTTATACCAAAAATTTATTGAAAAATAGAGAAAAGAAAAGCACAAAGAATAGGAAAATTTGCAATGTCAATATGTGTAAATAGAAGTTTATTAACTTCCGAAACAGTTATGTCTAGTCTGCTGTGTGATTGACTCTATGCAGAGTTGTTGTTGCATTCTTCAAACTTACAATTATTCAATTTTTCAAAGAATAGATCAAATTAATTATTATTATTATCGGTGTGTACTCATTTTTGAGGAATTTAAGCAGAGTTTACCGTTTTCATAAAGTCACTTTGTATTGGAGGTAGGTGGCTTTCATTCAATTTGTACGAATTTCATACTCAGAGTGCATACATGCAGAAAAATAACATAAGTAGTTGCAAAAACCATATTTTGAGAGCATCATAATATGATTGAGTTTTTGTTTGCTTTTAAACATGCTTTTAAACATGATAAAATAATGATCGCTAAATTTTTTCTCTCGCATATTTTCAATTTAAAAACATTTAAAATTGAAATAAATCTAAAAGGTGTCCACAGGCAGTATTAAAAAAAATTTGCGTGTTCAGTGCGTATTAAAAAAAACGCGTCAATTGCAAAAGTCTTAAAACAGACATTAAAAGTGTGTGGTTAAAAATAATAATTAAAAATAATAACATATAAAGTTTATATGAGCGTTCACCGCTCTCCCCCGTGTGCACAAAGCAGTGGAATCCAGCAACAACAACAACAAGCAACAGCACAGTGCTCTACAGCAAGTACGCATACAACGACAACATTCTCATGGAGTGAACAGTGTATGTCCCCCGTACCCATTAACTCAGAAGAAAAAAGGTGCAAAAACCCACTACCAGCCAATGTGCCTCCAGTAATTAAAAATAAAGAGAAAACGGCTGATTCTCGCTCTCCACTCTTTCTTTGCAGGAAAAATAAGTAGTAAATGAAAGATCGTCCAACAATACAGCGCTCACTAATGCCAACACAAGGAACGGTTCCCAAAAAACGAATTCCCCAATAGGAAACATGCAACACTTTGACCCTGTAGGAAAATAGCCAGGCGTTACCAAAGTCATTACCTCAGGAAGTAGTGAGCCAACACATACGGGACTAGATCTCTATATTAAAATAAAGCATAAGTTAAGTCCCCAAACACAAAATAGTTTTCAGGAAGCAAAAATCATCAAGACTAACAAAGAGAGTGAGAGTAAAAAAATGCACTTCTAGAAATTGATGAAAACTCAAAAGGGGTTCAGACTGCGGCGACTAGATCACTAAAACCCTCGCCAATTTACTTACGAAAACGAAGTTCAAGTTCACTTATTGCCAACATCATTCGTCTTATCGGATATAGTAACTTTCATGTCGTCCCTTTAGTTAAAGGAGCGATAAAGGAGAAAAAAAATCCAGATATAAATTAGGCAAACTACCGCAAAATAATAAATAATTTAAATGATAACAAAAAAAATTATACTTACCAGCTGAAGAGTAGCAAAGGCTTGGTAGTAGTTATAAAAGGCATTGAGTCTAGTGTTAACTCAACTAAAATACAAGAAACGCATACTGATGCTGGATTTAAAGTAAGAAGCGTTTTTAATATCAAAAACAGAGATAAACTTCCTCAGCCAATCTTTGAAATTGAAAACTCAAGAAAAATTAAGTACATCCTATTTACAGTCTTCCGTAATTATAGCATAGAAAAACAACGGTAGAAATGCCCTTTAAAAAGAATGATATCATGTAATGTTCCAATTGCCAATAGTATGGCCACACACGCTCATATTTTACTTTGCGTACAGTATGCGTAAGGTGACCATTTGTACCGAAATTACCGAAACAATACCAAAATTAATGTACCGTGTACACATATTGTACCGAAATCTGTGAGAATATATTAACACCGAAATTTTACGAAAGTCAACTCGGTCCCGACGATGGAAATCAGGCAAATTGTGAAACGAAAATAGCTTTTTGCCATCGGCCGTGCAGAAATAAATAGAGTTCAAATTACAACTCAATCATTTTACGATCTATTTTTAGTTTCAAAAGCGGAGTGCATCGACTACATTAAGAAGTGGATTGTTCAGTTTGATCACGTCAACACTTTTGTTTGGGCTGAACTCGACCAACCACCAAAATGGGAATCTGTCGAAGATGCCGCAAAATTCATTGCTTCAACAAATCGATTCGTGCGAAATTGAAGTGTTTGCTCAATTTACTTTTTTTAGTAAATATGTGACAAAAGAAATGATACAATACCGGAAGGAAAACAGGGTTTCTATTGACCAACGATGGATGAAATGCTTTGACTACTTTAAAAAAAAAACATTCCGTAAAATCAAGTGCTTAATATTAAGGCGTACATTCTCCGTTTACCAGTTAACGTTGAGAGAATTTTTTTCCTTAATTAACGATATATCGTCCACTGATAAAACACGGTTGAACATTCATACATTGAGGGATATTCTATATGTAAGGTACAACGTGAAAATGACATGCCTCGAGTTTTATGAATTTCTCAAAGGTCAGCCAAATATGTAAAAACAAATGGGATCTGACGGAAAGAAGAAATGAATGAATTCATTTTATGAATTTAATAAATAAAAATATAATTTTTTTTAATAAAACTTATCATTTCGGTCAAACTACACAGACAGTGAAATATTTTTTATGTGTACCGAAATGTGATGAGACATAAGTGGTCACCTTAAGTATGCGTCATATGTGGCGACCTACACTCGTCCATATATTGTACACTACAGAAAATAAACAGTCAGGACAAGAAATGTAGTAACTGTAGTAGAAACCACACCGCTATCTATATAAGCAGTCCTATTTATCCCAACATAAAATCTTAACTTGCCCTACAACAAACAGTAGTTCAAAGGCGAGCAGTTCCTTCTAATTCATATGTGTTTCACAGAGAACCCACTTCCACCACAGTCTCTTCAAATTTAACGTGTGTAAATGCTGTGAAAAATAGTTCATTAACATTACGATGATGTAATATCAGATGCAAGCGACGCTTCAAACAATGCATAGCCTTCACAAAATTTGGAATTGATGATATCTAACTTAGCATGTTGCATGACTCAATTTATGACATCAATGCAAAGCATGATGCAAGAGTTGATTAAATCTCAAAATCAACTTTTACAAGTTCTTGTTTCAAAAAAATAAATTCAGCTAGAATTTGTTACTGGAATGCTAATGACATCAGCCAACATAAAATTGAAATTAAAAGCTTTCAAACTGCCAGTGATATTGATATCATGCTATTGGTATCCGAAACTCACCTAACAAATAAGAATAATTTCTCAATCGAAGAATTTCATTTCTATAAAACAAATCTCCCTGATGAAAAAGCACGAGGGAGAACAGGAAAACTTATAAAAAATCGATTAAAAAACTATATTTTAGAGGAGTTTGCTTAAGACTACTTACAAGCAAAATCTATGTCTCATCAATGCATGTACGAAAATATCACTCTGAGCGCAAAAATATCACTCTGATTGGCAGATCCCAAAAGGAAATAACTTTTTCTGTCATACTTAGTAGGAAAAATAATTAAGATTTTATATCTTCCGGTCAGCCAACTTACTGGCCTTCTGACCCACAAATGAAACCTGATCTCATGGATTTTGCAATATGTAAGAACATTGATCGACAAACAATTGCAGTGGATCTTCTGATCACTCCCCGGTGATATTAAATCTGCATAGCCAAGTTCAATCAATAAAAAAATCATGCAGACTAACTTCAAGCAAACAAACTGGCCGAAGTACCGACAATACATTAGTAGAGTCTTAGTAGATCATTAAAAGCTCAAACCCTCGCTAAAAAGTGGAGATAAGATTGACTCAGCCATTAATAGCTTTAGTAAAACACTAATCTCAGCGGCTGAATATGCTCCTATAAATAAAGTAACTCAAGCACAAAGTCAAAGGAGGATCTTAATAGAAGTTGAAGAACTTCATAGAGAAAAACGAGCTCTAAGAAGAGAATGGCAGCAAAGAAGATCGCCTCAAGCTAAGCAAAAACTCCTTTCAGTTATCAGGCGACTAAAAGAATTACTAAATACTGGGTTAGAACAAAAGTTAAAGCTTTATACGCCACAGTTAACTCCTACAGAAGCAACCAACTATTCCTTATGGAAACCAAATAAAAACATAAAAATTCCAAAAGAATGTGAAGCACCCTTATGAGCATAAAATGGGAGATGGACCGAAGAATGATGAAGAAAAAGCATTTGACTTTGCTGAGTACTTAACATCTGTATTTCAGCCAAATCTAACTAGTAACAATTTTGAAATTTCTCACATGCCTACTCAAGCAAGGGAAAGCCCACTAAAAGTGAAAGTCGAAGATATCGACGGAATTATTAAAACACAACTTAGCACTAAGAAAGCTCCAGGGTATGATCTTATTACTCCAAAAATGATAAAAGAGTCTCCAAGTATTGCTATCAAAATATTATCACATATTTTTAATGCAATGTTGAGGATTGGTTATTTCCCAATGTCATGGAAGGTTTCACAGATAACTATGATTTCCAAACCTGGAAAAGACCCAACCCAAACATCCTCTTACAGACCAATAAGTTTGCTTCCTATACTTTCAAAACTATTTGAAAAGTTATTGCTGACAAAGTTACAGTCACATATGGTAAAAACAAGAATTTTACCAAGCCACAAATTCGAATTTCGAAAAAAGCATGGTACTATAGAGCAAGTGCACCGAATTGCAAATGAAATAAGGAAAGTCTTTGAAGAAAAAAAAATACTGTTCTGCGATTTTCTTAGATATTGCTAAGGCATTTGATAGGGTCTGGCATGAAGGTTTGATAAACAAAATAAAACTTTTGCTACTTGTATACTGCCAAAAAATCATTCCTATGTTTAGAAAGTATGTATAGAAAGTTTAGAATAAAATGTAGAAGTTTTGTTACATCTAATTTTCCAATTTCAGCTGCAGTTCCTCAAGGTAGCGTTCTCGGTCCAGTATTATACCTTATATTTGCCGGGGATCTACCAACTAGCAATCGATTGGTCACTTCAACATTTGCTGATGAAACAGCTATTCTGAGCACCCATTCAAATGCTATAGTTGCATTCAAAAACCTAAATGAACATCAAGAAACTCTTGAAACACGGTTGAAAACTGAAGAATAAGAATCAATGAGCTGAAAAGTACGCACGCTCATTTACTTTGCGAACTGAGACATGTCCTACAGTTATGCTCAATCAAATACCTATTCCTCAAGCGAGTATGGTGACCTGTCTGAGTGTTCATCTTGACAGACGGTTAACCTGACGAATGCATATTGAGTCCAATTAAACTTAAGTTAAGCAAGAGGCTCTTTAGTTAAACTGGATACTTATCAGTAGTTCAAGGCTCCAATTGGAACCAATTTGGACGTATGGAGCACAGCTTTGGGGAAGAGCCAGTTTTTCTAAAGTTGAGCTAGTACAGCGTTCACAATCGAAAATTCTACGAATAATTAGGAATGCACCATGGTTTGTAAAGAATGAAAATATCCACGAAGACTAATGTTTTTGTAGTTAAAAGCAGTCTTAGTGCACTAAATCAAAAATACAAAGAGCGACTTTAACACCATCCGAATTTTTTTGGCAAAAAGGCTTGCTCAAACCACTAATAACACACGCCTTAAAAAACTGAATTTCTAGACGTAAATCGTTACTTTCGTTATAATGAAACATGATTATCCAGAGCGAGGCCACGCCCGTCTCACCTGGCATATGTAGAAGCTTGGCCCCGACTATCTTGCCTTACATATGTGAGCAATGCTCTAATCCTTTCACATATAAATATACTGCTAATAGAATGAAACAGGATTATCCAGAGCGAGACCACGCCCGTCTCGCCTGGCATATGCTGGAGTTAGGCCACATCCGTCTAGCCTCGCATATGTGAGCACAGCTCTAATCAATTGCTCTATTTGTTACGAAGAAAGATATACGATACAAGACCACTGGTTATGAATTTGTAAATATTTATTTGTAGGTTAAGATTTGATGAATTATTGTTAGTTTCTAAGAGGAAGATTCAATAAATAATAATAAGAAACGTTAAAAAAAAATTATTAATTATTATCAAATTAAGTATTATCTATTCTTTGAATTTTTACATGATTTAATCATATAATTATTGAGAAATAATTTCGTGCGATCTCAACAAAATAACTTATTCAAATAAGTGTCAGAACATATAAGACTTAAACAGAGGTTTGGCCACCACAGCGTGGCCTTCAAGAATATTGAAGATGGAATTTTAGCTCTTTCCGAAACAGTTCTTTCTAGTCTGCTGTGTGATTGACATTATACAGAGTTTGTTGTTGTTATTTTTGCCTTCTTCTAAAACTTATTTGATCTAAATAGCTTATAATTAAAATGATGTAGTATTAATGTTTTAACTTGATATTTTACACATAATCTTTGATAATAGATTATAATCTTTGATAGAATGCACTCTGAGTTTAAGAGCTGTAATATTTGGATAAAAACCACGCCCTATAAAAGTGACGTCATCAATACAATACAACATTGAAAACATCGAATATTCTAAAATATGGCTGTTGGGGTATTTTAACTTCGGTCCCGTTGAAGATAATTTGTTACTAGTTATTTTTTACTTTATATTATGTAATAATTAAAATTATGTTATAGTATTTTATTTATCTATTTTATACAACTAGGTTAGTGAAATGAATCTTACTCTTGTCTTTTCAATGTTCTAAATATTGTAATTGATTGAAATAAAATTATCCAATATTTAAAACTGTGAATTGACGCACATCTTTTATTATTTCGTTATCTTATAGATGTAAGGATACTTCAGGATATATTCAATAAAATCCATTTTCATTTTAATGCTAAATGGCACACCCTTTCTTATGATGGCAAAATTCCCTTTAAATACGTGAACTTTCAGGTATAGATAGTACCCAAGTAATACAACTTTTTTTTTCATTTATTTATTACTTTTTATTTGAAAATTAGATTTTTTTATTTTTTTCTTATGAACAAATACTTTTCATATATTTTTTGTGATGATTTGGTTGAAAACTTTTTCTTCCATTGTTTTAGATAATTTTTTTATATCAAAAATTCTCGCACCTTTAATTTTTCAAGACTTTCATATAAAAAATATTTGGGGCCAATTTCTCAGAAATACGAATCGAATCCGAAATCGTTTTGGCATTAGGGTTTGAGGGAGAGCTCTGCTATTACTCTACAAGCTCTATATCTCAAAAACAAGACCGCTTGTGACTAAAGTTTAGTTTAATTTAGCTACTGAACTGGCTTAATATTGCAGATCAGAAAAGAATTCTTAGCATTTTCCCAATGACTTAAATAAAATAGTTTATCATATCAACATATTGATCGGATTGTAATAGAAACAAAATAAGCGTTATAGAGATTTTTTTATAAGAAAATATATATCTAATTTACTTCACAACCAAATAATACCACTATTTCCATTTCGAGTCAAATATTGTGTTCTCATATGTTTATTAAGTGAACCTCTTAGATTTAAAACAATCTGAACATACAAATTCGCACATAGGAAAATACAAACCTACAAATGCATGCAAAGTGAAAAATAACTAACTTGAAGTTGTTTGATCTGGATGGGGAATGTATGGAAGGGCTGTCAACAAAGCATACGACGTCGGTTAGGGTTGAGCGATGCATGCTGGGCATCGCTGTTGGGACTTGGTGTTGAGTGGGGCAGATGGTGATTTTGCGCTGAGTATATTAGTGAGCGTATACAATATGTGTAAGTGTGTGCATGTAAAAATTATCCATGTGTGTGACAAGAGCAAAAGCTGTTGGGATCCACGGTTCCTATTTGTGTTATGGGTGGTAAATGAGGTGAGTTGGAGAGTCAAGTAATTTATCAACTGCACAACATCAGCAGTTGTATGTTTTCTGAGTACGTTATCAATGAAATAACAGTACTTATGCATGACTATACGTATCGTCCTTCTAACGGTTGCTGATGTTATAGGCTAAAGAGGGCGCATAAAGTTCCAAGCAGAGTTTATGTGTTTTCAATATAGTCTTAGGAAACGGACTGCGATGGGCTGTTTCGTTTTAGCTTGGTCGTAGAGAGCCCACACTGGCACATGGCATGATTGTGGTTCTTCGCTAAATTGGCAAACGTGAGCATGTGGATAAAATAATGTGTAAGTTTGAGGGGGTTTTAAATACAAGATGGCCGACAGATTGTGATTGGATACACATAGCAGTCATGAAGGCAAGCTTTACTTAATGTTAGTTGGTAAGGAACTCTGGCAGTTGTGGTAGTAAAGACAATTGTGTGTAGTGCTCAAAAGAGGTATCCTTAAAATATCTTAAAATTTTGCAATTTGCTAGAAAAGTGGTTTACATATGCGTTTTATTAAGATTGTACTATAAGGTTCCCAAAAGCTTTTTTTACTCATATAGCAAGATAAATAAGTTTATGTTTAAAGGTATTTACTCTATTAGAGGCGTAATTGGAAAAAATAAAATTTAAAAATAGGCGAAACCCATTCATCTGTTTTATGATTTTAGAAATTCGCAATCTGGATGCATACGTCTCTCGGGAGTCCTGGGTTTCATTATAAATGTTTTTTAGCGCAGTTATCTTTCAGTAGATAGTATCAAGCTTTATATATCAAATAATAAGCAGCATATCAAAGTGGTCCAAACCCATTTACAAATTAAGCGACATAAGTAAATCTATTTAAATTTTTCCCATTTCTATAAAAAAAAATTATTATAAAAAAACGTACAAAAAATATTTATAAAAGAATCTAAACAACTAAAAAGAAGGGAGTGGCGTTCTTTTGTCTACCACCAATCAAGCAACGTTTCTTAAAAACAATCGGTACCATCATATCTTATTGTCAGATAACTATCAGATAACAATCTAACAGGACATATGCAGAACTTGCATTCATAATTCAGTTTTAAATAAGAAAGATACAATAAAAATTGCATGTAATTAAAAATACAAGCAACTAAACTTCGATGGACACTAACATTCAAGTATCATTACATTTATTTGTACATTTAATTTAACTTAGAATATAAATTAACCACTGTTAAGTCCAGGTGATGAAATCAAAACAAAAATAATAAATCATATTTTAACTAATAACAAAATTATTTTTTTCAAAACAGCAAATTTAATGATCTGATGATCTGGTATGATCTACCAAAATTTTCATTCCTGTAACTAATTAAGAATGGCAGTGGTGAATATGGGCGTAACTCACGCGACAAAAAAAGGAAGTGTGCTTCACAACCATTTTTAGACTGTAAAAACTTAGCGAATTTTCCCATATAACTTGTTTTTGTTTTTAATTTTTAAATAATGGGAAAACAGTTAAGTTTCAAATTAAACCAACTTTGCCTATGGACTTTGCTTATTTAAAAATACATTGAGTTTCCAAAAAATATTTGCCGTAATTCGCGACACATAACTCACGCGAAAAATTCCCTTAAATTAATATTAGGTACTTAAGTATTTAGGAAGTAAAGTAATTATGCAATTTATTAATTAACAAACAAATTTAATATTTCATCCTTTTCATGCTTCAACCATTTTACCATTTAAGTCATTTTTACTAAAACAAGAAATTTACAAAACATTTACTAAACATTTAAGAAAAGGAAACTAGATAATCACCTCTATCATCATTGTCGAGCGTCGACCAAAGTGGCTGTCGACTTTTCTGTCAAGTGGCCTTGAGACACCGATTTAACCAAACAAGGTCGACTCGACGATTTGCAATAGATTAATATGATTATTGTGTATGGCAACTTTACTCTCAGTTGAGTTGCGGTTGCCAAATTCTTATTATCGATGGCAACACTCAGAACAATTGATCAACTCGCCGCTTTTACAGTTGCTTGTCAAGTTTTTGTGTTATTACCGATAGCCACTAAGAGGTGCACTTACTATTTTGGGTATATTTTGGGTCTCCCTTATCCGATCTTCATATGTGATGAATCAAATTAAAGATAATAAAACTCTCTACAACTCATTCCTTGAAAGTTTTCAAATAAGTAATGTCGTGTCGATACTACCGATTTAAATAACTGGAAAAACGGACATTTTTCTGTAAAACTTGGGGTGAAAATTTTATTTATTGACGTTGGAACAATAGAAAACGTAATACAAACCAATATTTTGCATTTTTTGCAAATAGTTCACCCTTTTCCAAAGAAAACAAGATCCCAGCCGTAAAAATCCATGAACAATTTAAAGAGTTATTAATTTTTTGGTGAAAGACTAAAAATTAGGTTTTTAACGATTTTAATTTTATTTGTATATTATATATACAAATATGTTTTGTTTAAAATCACTAAATATCGTGTCACCCTAATATTACTCTATTCTATTTCTCGGTCCAATAAATATACATACATACATAGAATACTATAGGCTATATTTATTTGAAAAATTGGACTCGTGGGCGAAGGGGGCGTATATATGTAAATGTCAGAACTGTAAACAATATTTATTCGGTTGACATCTGTATTTCAAGCGAGTGATACGCATTTTTTTAAAATAGTCATCAATTAAAAATTAAAGAAACATACCCCCAGCCAGTAGTACCCACAAACATACCCACATACTCACAACATACCCACAGCCGGTAACAAGTATTAATTTCACAAAAGTTGTGAGAATGAGTAAGAGAAGTCGTGTGTTCGAGTGTTCAAATAATCCAAACGATTTCTGCAATGTTTGTGGGAATCATATGAAGAAAGATCAAGGCCGCAAATTTGTGAAAACACTGCAACAGCACTATTTCGATTATTTCGGTGCTCTACCGAATCTCACTGAGTCATGGACACCTAACATGCTATGTGCCCTGTGCTATTCAAATTTGATGAATTGGGCTGCTGGAATAAGGTAAGAATGTTTGTTTCTATCCCTACGCATCGAACATAGTAAATACAGTTAAGCACTTTAACCATAGCCGGCATATGAATTTTGACAAACCGATGATTTGGAGGAAGCCGTTGTGCCATGCGACTGATTGTTTTTTCTGCCTTAGCAAAAAAAGTGGCATTGGAAAAAGTTTGAAATGGACTTACCCCAATGTGGCATCCGTTACTTTCCCATTGCCAAATTCAAATAATGTGCCTTATCCAGCATATCCAAATTCCGCTCTTCAAACTGCGGAAATGTTGGATGACTCTTTGGATTCAGGTGGAAGTGAGTTTGAGCCTTCTATAAAGCAACAGGAATTGACGCAGGCCGAATTAAATGATTGGGTGCGTGACTTTGGTATGACAAAAGAAAAGGCAGAAATTTTTGCGCATGAAACAACGAGGATTTTTAGCTGCAGGCGTTAAAACATCAATATACAGAAATCGCCACAAGAAGTTTGCCAAATACTACACGAAAACAGACAAAATATGTTTTTGTACAGATATATTGGGCTTATTTGAAGAGCTTCATGAAACCCACGATCCAAAGGAGTGGAGGTTGTTCATTGACAGCAACAAAAAAAGCTTAAAGGCCGTTCTGTTACATAACGGGAATGAAAAACCGTCTATTCCTGTTGCTCATGCAGTCAACTCTAAGGAAAATTATGAAACACTTGAAGCGGTACTCAAATGCATTCAGTATGAAAAGTATGAGTGGAAGATCTGCGCCAATCTCAAAGTTGTGGCTATTTTGAGCGGACTGCAAGGAGGATATACGCGATTTTGTTGTTTTCTTTGTCTTTGGAATAGTCGCGCTGACAAGCTACACTATAATAAAAAAGAATGGACGCCGCGAACAAATTTAGTAGTTGGCGAAGACAATATTCAACGGAATGCGCTCGTAAGGAAAGAAAATATTATTCTTCCTCCGCTGCACATCAAATTGGGTTTAATTAAAAACTTTGCGAAAAAATTGAACAAAGATGGAGAGGCTTTCGCGCACTTACGCTTGATTTTCCCACAGCTATCGTTTGCCAAGATCAAGGAGGGAGTCTTTGCTGGTCCCGAAATAAAGAAGCTGTTAAAGGACGAAAGATTTCCTACACTATTATCACCCATCGAATCAGCAGCTTGGAACTCATTCAAGCTTGTTGTACAAAATTTTTTGGGGAACCATAAAAGCTCTAATTTTAAGCAAATAGTTGAGGACCTAATCAAAAATTACGAAGCTATGGGTATGTTTTATTTATTACACATATGGTACTATATATGTATTAGAGATCGATTTTTTAACTTTTTGCTTTATATTTTTGGATAGGAATACACATGTCATTGAAAATCCATTTCTCGACTCTCATTTGGATTTTTTCCCTGAGAACTTAGGAGATGTAAGCGACGAACATGGCGAGCGTTTTTACCAGCAATTAAAGGAAATGGAACGACGCTATCACGGCTTCTATAACACCGCAATGATGGGTGACTACGTTTGGTCACTTATACGGCACACCAACAATGATGTCTAACAAAAACAAAGGAGGAGCCATCAGTTTTTTCAGTTGTCGTAAAATGAACAAAAAAAAAATTATCTGTTTTAGGGGGAGCCTACTACCTACTGAAACAGTGACGGCGCGCCGTGGCGCAGAAAAAGGTCCAGAAAAATATTTATTATAATTATAATTTAACTACCTACATATAGAAATATTTCATCATGAAATCGAATCTACCACAAATAAAATTAAAATAGTTAAAAACCTAATTTTTAGTCTTTCACCAAAAAATTAATAACTCTATAAATTGTTCATGGATTTTTACGGCTGGGATCTTGTTTTCTTTGGAAAAAGGTGAACTATTTGTAAAAAATGCAAAATATTGGTTTGCATTACGTTTTCTATTGTTCCAACGACAATAAATAAAATTTTCACCCCAAGTTTTACAGAAAAATGTCCGTTTTTCCAGTTATTTAAATCGGTAGTATCGACACGACATTACTTATTTGAAAACTTTCAAGCAATGAGTTGTAGAGAGTTTTGTTATCTTTAATTTGAGTCATCATATATGAAGATCGGATAAGGGAGACCCAAAATATACCCAAAATAGTAAGTGCACCTCCAAAAATTAAAAAAAAAAATTCAAAGATTTTTATTTCAAAAACGGCACCATTCTAAATTTTTTAAAATTCATTTTCGTGTTTAGAAGGTCAAAATCCATGCAAAAAGTGTGTTTAAATTTCATTTGCAAAAAATTGTTGTCTGGTGTTATTTATTTTCATAAAAACATAAAAATTACAAACAAGCAACAGTTCGAGCGATTGGCAGAGCTTATGCTGGAAAGCGGTGTTTAAAATTTTTTATTTCATCCAGTACATAACAAAACGCTTCTTTGATTAATCGGAACTAACTCAGAAGCCTGTAAAATTTATTCAAATAAGCAAATTTTTATTCAATGTTTGTTTGAGAGAAACTCCAATGCGGAGTTTGAGAGTTCCAAAGGGTTGGATTTGTCTCTGATTTTCCTTCTTATACGCAACACATCAACATCACTGCATCCGTTTCCGTCATCAAAATATAATTCATTACTTATATCCATATTTATTTGTTTTCTTTCTATAAATGGCTTTTTCCAATTTTAAACTTATTGAATATGCGGGTTGCCAATATTCGATGCGCCCATTTTATTTTTAAATAAATCAAAGAAACCGCAATTTTTTGTCTGTTCGTCATAAATATCATTTAATTGAGTTCAAGTAGATTTGTTTACATTATTTCTTGAATATGATATCTCGTAAATGGTCGCCATTGGCCTCTACGACATATTGTGCTCGTTTTGCAGCATTTTCCATGGTTTTCTTCAACATTTCGATGGGAATGGCGGTTATTTCTTGACGGATGTTGGTTTTCAGCTCTTCTAGGGTCTTTGGCTTGTTGACGTAAGCCTTTGATTTCAAATAACCCCACAAAAAGAAGTCTGGAGGCGTTAAATTTGGTGATCTTGGCGGCCAATCGAAATCACCATTTTTTGACATCAAACGGCCAGGGAACAATTGCTTCAAAAAATCGATTGTAGTGCGGCTTGTGTGTGGTGGCGCGCCGTCTTGTTGAAACCAGTAGTGCCTGATACGCTTTCGACGAACGATTGGCATGAAAAAATTGTTTATCATATCGCGATAACGCTCCTGATTGACAGTAACTCTGTGGCCATTATCATCTTCGAAAAAGAACGGCCCAATGAGCATTTTAGCACAAACGCCGCACCAAACAGTGACTTTTGCATCGTGAAGAGGTACCTCTTGAATCTCTTGTGGATTTTCAGTGGCATAAATACGGCAATTTTGTTTGTTTACCGTTCCGTTCAACTGAAAATGAGCTTCATCGCTCATTGAGTTGAGTTTTCACTATTGACTTGTTTTGTTGAATGTAAATTTCAACAATTTTAGAGCGTTCGCGTGGCGTGTACTGTTCCATTGTAAACATTTGCTTGGAATGACGCTTCAAACGCGGTATGTCATTAGTCGATTTGGCATCACTGCGGAAAGTTACAGTGTTGCCAGATGGGCGCTTCGAATATTGACAACCCTGTATAAAATTTTTAACATGAGCCGTTTTCTTTTTGACAGCTCGTTATTGTTTTCTTTGGCAACTCGCTGAAAATAGCAACTTGAAATTGGTTGTGATGACAGTTCGGCTGCTTTAAAGTTGGGTTGCTTATTTGGCTACGCAACTCTGTTTGGTTGCCCTACGCAATAGGCCTATAAATTTTGGGAAAAGCTTATTTTGTAGTAGATTTATTAGGTAATCGCTGTCTCAAGGCCACTTGACAGAAAGGTCGAAAGCCACTTTGGTCGACGCTCGACAGTGATGATAGAGGTGAATATCATAAATAAAATAAAAAATTTTTAATAAGTTTAATTTTTTGGTCAAGGTTGACTTTTCTATGGAAATGGCCATTTTTCAATATTCAAATAATAGATTTGTCCTTATTGACTGAATTATTAACTAAAGTCATGTATTGCTAAGTCATGTATTGCATATCTACCTAGATGAAATTTAGTAGGCTGATATCTTTGGTAACGTGAACAAACACTTAAGAAGGGATTTTTGGAAATTTTATCCCTAATGATCTATTAATGTTGAAAACAGGTATCTTTTGTATCAGCTCCAAGAATCCTCGAGATATCTTATTTAAAATTTTCTAAAAAAACACCTAAACCTATTTCTTAAAAGCTCCTAGGATTTTTCAAAATATAGTCACATTCGGGAAGAAAGCGTTTAATATAAATATGATATTTTGCGATATTAAATATTAAAATATTAAAAACAATCACAAGTACTGACTTCTTTATCCCATTTCGTTAATTTTTATAGTACTTACAGAGACTATAAATACTTATAGACATTGCATATGAAAGCTCCGGTAAGGAATGAAAAATTTGCACGTACAAAACAAGAGACCCGACGAGTAAATAACATAGCGAGTAATCGCTTGCATGGATTTGTGTTGCTAGCACAACATGTATATGTTCTTAAAGTTTTGTTTATGTTGCTAGAATTTATAAAAGAACAGCAATGATGCTGAAAACCACTGCTTAAACATATATTTTGTATATTTCTGAGTAGAGCAGCTTGACTTTGTTTACATTTTTTTTTTGCTTGATTTGTTGTTGCTGCATTGGACTTTTTTGTTACGCTAGGATTTTGTTCACGTTTTGGAAGCATTTCGTTGATCGTCAGATATAAATCATATTTTTGCGATTTTGTCTATCTGAAGCAAAGACGTTTTAGATAAATCGCTATATCTTTTTTACTTCTGATCGGATTCAAATGCTCCAAAGAACAAAACTTTAGAAAATTTATCAATCTTCTTAATGACATTAAAATTAAATTTTAGAAAAATTAAAGGAATTATTTATTAACTATTCTTACCATTATCCTTTCAAATTACATCAAAATAAAGTTTTGCAAAAATTAATCGAATTCTTTATTTACTATTTTTACCTTTATTTATTCAAATAATATCAAAATTAAATTTTAACAGAATTAATCAAATTATTTATTAACTTTTTTAAATAGATTTAAAACAAAAACTCCAATAATAACTTTTGATTGATTTTTTTTAAGAAAAGACCATGAATTTTATTTTCTTCTTTTATTTATTCAGAATTAAATTATGATTTGGCTAATTTGTTGTTAAGAAAAAAAACAAATACTAGAATTCTATTGCCACGCAGGACAATCGGCAGCTACAAGAATTGCCTTGTGTTATTCTTGTTGCTTTGCCTATTTTGTAGCATCTTCCAATTGGAGACATTGCTACAAGCGGTATTTCTAACTCTGTAGTTTGTATGAAATTAAAAGTATAAGAAATAAAAGTTAGTATTAATAAAATTATAATATATTGCAAAATATTGATTTTATTTGTATATGAAACGATTTTATACTCCTTAGTATTTAAGTATTTATTTTTTTTTATTGTTTTGATTGTTTGCATTGCATCATTTATATCTATTACTTACTTACTTAGTTGGCGCTACAACCGTATGTCGGTCTTGGCCTCATCTAAGAATTTGCGCCAGCCATTTCTGTCTTTCGCTTGCTGGCGCCAGTTGGAAATTCCAAGCTTCGTCAGGTTGTCCTCTACTTGGTCTTTCCAACGAAGATGCGGTCGTCCTCTTCTGCGTTGTCCGCCGCTGGGTACCGAATCGAATGTTTTCTTCACTGGAGCATCGTCTTTCATGCGCTGAACCTGACCAAGCCAGCGAAGCTGCTCAATTTTAATGCGCTTGACTATGTCGATGTCAGCGTACAGCTCATACAGTTCATCATTCCACCGTATTCGGTACTCGCCATTGACGCAGATTGGTCCGTAGATCTTACGAAGAATCTTTCTCTCGAATGCTCCTAAAGTCTTTTCATCTAAACTGCTCAACGTCCAGGTTTGTGATGCGTAGAGTAGGACGGGCATGATGAGCGATTTATAGAGCGTGATTTTCGTTCGTCGAGAGAGGGCTCTGCTTCTCAATTGCCTACTGAGCCCAAAGTAACACCTGTTGGCAAGAGTTATTGTTCGTTTGATCTCAATGCTGATGTTGTTGGTTGAATTAATGCTGGATCCCAGATAAACGAAGTTCTTCACAACCTCGAAAGAGATATTGTCAACGGTAATGTGGGTTCCAAGACGCTGGGACTGTTTGTTTGTTGACACTAAGTATTTCGTCTTATCTGCATTCACTGGCAGACCCATTCGACTTGACTCTCTTTCTAATCTGGAAAATGCTGCACTGACTTCGCGCGTATTATGGCCAATGATATCGATGTCATCAGCATACGCAAGCAGCATAACACTCTTGCAGAATATTGTGCCACTACGTCTCAGATCAGCAGCTCGGATGATCTTTTCCATCATTAGGTTGAAAAAGTCGCACGATAAGGAATCACCTTGTCTGAAACCTCGTTTGGTAATAAATGGTGGGGAGAGGTCCTTCCCGATTTTAACTGCGCTGCTGGTGTTGCTAAGTGTCGTCCTGCAAAGTCGTATTAGTTTTGCAGGAATACCAAATTCAGACATGGTGGAGTACAGGTGCTTCCTTATTGGGCTATCGAAGGCGGCTTTGTAGTCGACAAAAAGATGGTGGGTGTCGACTTGTTTTTCTTGAGTCTTCTCCAATATTTGTCGTACCGTGAAAATCTGGTCGATGGTGGACTTTCCAGGTCTGAAGCCACACTGATAAGGTCCGATCAGTTTGCTTACAATGGGCTTCAATCTTTCACATAAAACGCTCGACAGGACCTTATATGCGATATTAAGAAGGCTTATCCCACGGTAATTGGCACAGATAGTGGGATCGCCTTTTTTGTGGATTGGGCAGAGCACACTGAGATTCCAATCGTTCGGAATGCATTCTTCCGACCATATTCTGCATAGAAGCTCGTGAATGCATTTAAGTAGAGCTTCGCCTCCGTTCTTAAACAGCTCAGCAGGTAAGCCATCAGCTCCCGCGGCTTTGTTATTTTTAAGCCGAACTATAGCTGTCTGAACTTCATCATAGTCGGGCAGCGGAACCTCGACGCTGTCATCCGCAATTGGGGTTTCGGGAATATCATCTCTATTGGCGGGATTGTTGTCAGCGTCGCCATTTAGAAGCTTAGAGAAGTGTTCCCTCCATAACGTCAGTGTACTCTGGACATCTGTCATTTATATCTATATCATGCATTAAACTTGTCGCGGTCAAGGATGCATACTATAGAGTGGTGTGCAGGCTTTGATGAAATTCGTTAAATTTTTTTTGACAAAGTTACAGTTTTAAGTATATATGCAATTGTAAAGTTTTATTTCGTTCTCTTTACGTCTAAGTGCGATCGAGAAAGCATCTTTTTGTGACTTGCGATTTTTAGTGTTTTTCAGTGTTTTCAAGTGTTTTTTCAAAAATAATATATTTTTGTTTGCAACTTGTGTTTGCTAAACTGTGACTCTATTTGTTGTTTTTAAATTTTACCCATATATTTTTTTCAAAACAAGCCCCTGACTTTTTGTTCCTAAAAAAACAATATAGCCAACATGTCAGATTGCATGTGTGTGGTTAGAGACTGCCAAGGTATACCTAGTATATTTGCGGAAAAATTGCGATTGTTTCGGTTCCCAACTGATTCACTTTTATTGAAAAAAAGGTGCGCGAATTTAAAAATCGTACATGAATCTTGGTAAGTAAAACATACAATTTAACTACAGTATTTTAGAATAATTAATTTCATGAAGTATTTTAAAGTTCTTTAAGAGGTGCAACTTTTATAGATTGTGTTGTGATGAATGTTTTTAAGCGAAAAACCCTGTGTTTAAAGTTTTATTTTAGGTAATTTTTTTAAAAAGTAATGAAAATTTGTGAGCTTGTGGAGGGAAAATACTATTTAATTAAGCAGGAATCCGTAGTAGAGCTTGTTCATCTAAAATTTAAAAGAAAATATTTTTAATCTAATATTTTAGAAAAATGTTGTTAACTAAAATGGCAGTTGAAACCCCTATTTTTGATTAAAAGCAATTTGTCAAAATATAAAAATACTAAAAAAACTTCTTTCATTCATTTCATAATTTAAAGGTCACAACGACGAAAACATATATTTGCTGTTTTTAAAGTGTACGCTTTATGAACGCGTACGAAGTTGTGCTGTTGCTGCATGTGGCAACGACTCCCGAGACGGCGTATTGTATTCGTTCCCAGACTGGGTTGAAGAACTCTTGAATAAAATCAAGTCATTTGAGCTGCAATTAAAAAATTTGCAAGAATCTGTGACAAACCAAAGCAAGACAATTGCTTCCGGATCATCTTATGCGGATATATTTGCGAGAGTGATTTTAAATACTCGAAAAGTAAAGGAATACTCAAATGAGGAACGCGAAATTTTCCAGTCCATAAATTATTATTCTTCTAGATCCTATAGGTTCCTAAAAAATTTGCCTGCACTTTAATCTCCCAAACACTGCCACACTTTGGAGATGGCGGCCAATTAAAGTGGTCATGCCAGGCATAACTTCTGAAATGGAGGAGAATTTAAAAAAACTAGCTGCAAGCATGAGCGAGCAATCAAGAAACTGTGTTCTGATGTTCGACGAAGTCTTCCTCCGAAAAGAGCTGGAATATAATGACAGAGCAGATCAAATAGATGGCTTCGTCGACTTAGGAGATGGTCAACGCACACAACTACTTGCCACAAAACTCCAGACATTTATGGTGAAGGGTTAAATGGATAATTGAAAGTACGTGCATAGCTTCTATTGCACAGCCAAAGGAATGGAAGGTACGTTCTTACCTGCATTGGCGTTAATTCTTGTATTATATTGAATTGCCTTTAATGTTACTCATACGTCTCATAGTTCCATTTTGTTCTTATAAAATTTTTATAGAATTTTTTATAGAATTTTGTATAATTTGTTTGTTTCGTGTTTTCTTTTTTTCGTTTCAGGTGAAACGTTGCATCCAACATTATTGGGGGTCATTTTATCCATTCTGAATTGCGGCTTTAATTTGAAAGCAGTAGTGTCTGATCAGGGATCAGCAAACATTTTTTGTGTAAATAAATTAACTAATTATTTAAAAGATAATTCCTTTGAATTCTTAGGAAAGAAAATTTATATCGTTTTTGATTACTGCCATTTATTCAAAAGCATGAGGAACACATTGCTTGGAAGAAATGTAAGTACTCCACATGGGGTGGCTAGTTAGGAGGTGCTGAAAGAAGTATATAAGATTGAGAAAGCATCGAAGACCCTTCGAATGATACCAAAAATTACGGAGAAACACATTAATCCGAAATTATTCGACAAAATGAGGGTTTCATTTGCAGTTCAGGTACTGATTACTGCAGTTGCTTCAGCTATTTGCCAATGGATTGAATAGCTGACCTTTTTACAAAGGAAGCAAATAAGGCGAATCCTGAAGCAACTTTTCATTATGTCATGAACTGCAATAATGTATTTGATTACTGTGATAGCATAGACTTGTACCATCCAAATTTTAATAAGCGTCCGGTCACTAGAAACTGCAATAAAATTCGAAACATGAAAATTTTTATTAATTACTTGGAATCACTTAAAATTTCAAGCGGTGGCAGAAACAAAAGCATTTATGGCTTAATTTATGCATTGCGATCCATGATTTCATTGGTAGAAGATCTCTATCAAGATCAAAATGTGAGATTTGTGATGCTTGGAAGGTTAAATCAGGACTCCATTGAAAATTTCATAGCTGTGCTTAGATCGCAGCTAGGCAATAACCCCGAACCATCCGTGAGAGAAATCCAATACCTCTCAGCAAGATATTTTCTTGGCATTAAAAACTATAGTGACAGCCGGATTTGTTTGAAGAATCCATCCGACAAATTCTTCAATATTTGTGTACAACATTTTTCAATATACAAAGGTATATTCAATAAAAGTTGTCACGAACCGAATTTAAAAAAAACGTATCATAAATTCCTGCATTGCACACTCAAATCTTGCAACTCCAGAGTGGTTTGATGAAAATGGGAGTTTTTGAGCACAGGCAAATCATTCTAGATTTTCTTATTACTGTTTTAATTCGAAAGAATTCGAAATGGTTAAAAGAAAATCTAGCGTCCGAAGATTTTAAAAAAAAATCCATCCGATCCAGAAAAAAGCAAGGTAAGGCCAATGCAAAAATGCAAAGGCTTCTAAATGCATATACAGTCCGCTTGTCCGTCTGAAAGTCTATCTGTCAAATCGTCGTTTTGGATTTTTTTAAATAATCCGACTGTCACTTCGTCTGTTTGTCCATATCTCTTTTTGTCTGTCAGTCTGTTAGTATGTATGTGTAAATGATAGACCGTCTGTCCGAAGTCCATAAGTCCGTCTGATTGATTTTTTCAGGAAATTTTTGCTATCACAATGGTTAAATCCATTGGCCGACCTTTCAGTACAGTGCAACTCTTATATCGTTAAAAACAAGTGCACCTCATTCAACAATGTTTTCCCTCATGCTTTTGTAATTATTTTTGTTTTTGTATGGCATTTCCTTAAAACTTAAATACATTTGAATTAATTGAAATTTAAAAGCAAAGGAGAAATCTAAAAAGTTTTATTTATTTTGTAATTTTTAAATTTTCGAAGGAAAAGGAAAAAAATTTAAAAATTTCATTTATTTAGCTAATTATAAATTTATCACAAAAAACTTCAAAACTAATAATTCATGTTTAAGTTAACAATATAAAAAAAAAACTTAAAAGCATTTCAGTTGTTTTGGTTTTCATAAATGTATTCCTTTTTCACTATTTAATACAAAAATTTGAGCTTACAATTTGTTAATAAGCCTACATCTTGCTTTAAAAAAAATAGTATTTTTTGATAATATAAATTGCCGAATCGCAATTTAATCAAAATTAAAAAAATAAGTCTTCAACTGGAAGATGCTACAAAATAGGCAAAGCAACAAGAATAACACAAGGCAATTCGTGTATCTGCCGATTGTCCTGCTTGGCAATAGAATACTAGTATTTATTTTTTTCTTAACAACAAATTAGCCAAATCATAATTTAATTTTAAATAAATAAAACAAGAAAATAAAATTCATGGTCTTTTCTTAAAAAAAATCAATTAAAAATTATTATTGGAGTTTTTGTTTTAAATCTATTTAAAATAGTTAATAAATAATTGGATTAATTCTGTTAAAATTTAATTTTGATATTATTTGAATGGATAAAGGTAAAAATAGTAAATAAAGAATTCGATTAATTTTTTAAAAACTTTATTTTGATGTTATTTGAAACGATAAAGGTAAGAATAGCTAATAAATAAATCCTTTAATTTTTCTAAAATTTAATTTTAATGTCATATAGAAGATTGATAAATTTTCTAAAGTTTTGTTCTTTGGAGCATTTGAATCCGATTAGAAATAAAAAAGATATAGCGATTTATCTAAAACGTCTTTGCTTCAGATAGACAAAATCGCAAAAATATGATTTATATCTGACAAAAAAAGTCCAATGCAGAAACAACAAATCAAGCAAAAAAAAAAAATGTAAACAAAATCAGGCTGCTCTACTCAGAAATCTACAAAAAATATGTTTAAGCAGTGGTTTTCAGCATCATTGCTATTCTTCTATAAATTCTAGCAACATAAACAAAACTTTAAGCAACATATACATGTTGTGCTAGCAACACAAATCCATGCAAGCGAATACTCATAAATAAAATAAAAAAATAAATAAAATAAATAAAATAAATAAAATAAATAAAATAAATAAAATAAATAAAATAAATAAAATAAATAAAATAAATAAAATAAATAAAATAAATAAAATAAATAAAATAAATAAAATAAATAAAATAAATAAAATAAATAAAATAAATAAAATAAATAAAATAAATAAAATAAATAAAATAAATAAAATAAATAAAATAAATAAAATAAATAAAATAAATAAAATAAATAAAATAAATAAAATAAATAAAATAAATAAAATAAATAAAATAAATAAAATAAATAAAATAAATAAAATAAATAAAATAAATAAAATAAATAAAATAAATAAAATAAATAAAATAAATAAAATAAATAAAATAAATAAAATAAATAAAATAAATAAAATAAATAAAATAAATAAAATAAATAAAATAAATAAAATAAATAAAATAAATAAAATAAATAAAATAAATAAAATAAATAAAATAAATAAAATAAATAAAATAAATAAAATAAATAAAATAAATAAAATAAATAAAATAAATAAAATAAATAAAATAAATAAAATAAATAAAATAAATAAAATAAATAAAATAAATAAAATAAATAAAATAAATAAAATAAATAAAATACATAAAATAAATAAAATAAATAAAATAAATAAAATAAATAAAATAAATAAAATAAATAAAATAAATAAAATAAATAAAATAAATAAAATAAATAAAATAAATAAAATAAATAAAATAAATAAAATAAATAAAATAAATAAAATAAATAAAATAAATAAAATAAATAAAATAAATAAAATAAATAAAATAAATAAAATAAATAAAATAAATAAAATAAATAAAATACATAAAATAAATAAAATAAATAAAATAAATAAAATACATAAAATAAATAAAATAAATAAAATAAATAAAATAAA